>WESZ01000205.1:0-45519 GCA_011033785.1 Fusarium cf. falciforme | reverse complement strand
TAAGATTACTTTAATTAATATATTTATTTTAATCTTAATTAATCTTAATAAATCTTAATAATAAAAGATAATTATAAAATAAAAAATATATTTTAAGCTTTTAAAGGTATTATTAATCTCTCTAAATTAATTATAGTCTTTAATTTTTTTTTTATTCTTATTATTTTTTAATTATTTTATTAAAAGGCTTATAATTACTAATTAATATATAATAAATTTCTAATAAAAATTATAAAATCCTAAGATAACTTATATATTTTTAAAAAAAGTTAATATTAATTATTTCTTAATTAAATTAATATATAAAGGTTTTATTTAAATATTTTTTTATATAATAATATATCTAAGGAAATTAATACTTTATTAATAGAAATTATACTTTAATAGCTTTTTATAGAGCTATATTTTAATAAATTATTATAAAACCTCTTATAAGTAATATTCTCTAAAAGCAAGTATCCCATATAAGTAAGTATCCTAAAAATCTTAATCTTTAAGATAAGATTTAAATTAAAAATATAATAAAGCATTTAATTAATTAAATTTAATTACTTTTTTCTTCCCTAGATACCTTAATAATAATTTAATATATTCTTTTATTATAATTAGCCTTACTATATATTCTATAATAGCTTTCCTTTAGTTATACTAACCTACCTTAATTATTATTTCTTAATAATTTAGCCTATATTTATATATTAATATCTATTTAATTAATTACTTTTTTTACTTTATCTATAATTATTTTCCCTCTATCTTATAGGCGGGTTCTTTTTACTTTATGCTACCTACTAAGGGCCTTATTTAATTATTAAAGGTTCTTAACCTTAGACTTTAATAAGGTTATCTTATATATTATTACCTTTATTCCCTTAGTTAATAACTTTAGAGCCTTAAGAATAGACTCTAGAGAGCTACTTTAATGCCTTTTAATTTATCTTTTAAGGTATTTAGATTAAGAGCTAGCTTTAAGGGCTATCCTTAGGGTCTTTAAGACCTAAGGGTTAGGCTAGCTAGCCTCTTCCTTAAGGGGCATTAGGGTTTATAGCTATATATTAAGCTTTAATATAATACTTTTAGGGTCTAAAGGAATAAGCCTAGCTCCTTTAAAACCTCTCTTAATATTATATATTATTATAATAGCCTAGTAGGTAATATAAAAGACTAAGAAAAACTTAGTCTTTAAAATATAGGTAATAAAGTATTTAATTAAATACTTAATCTCTTAATTATATACCTTTTTTAATAGCCTAAAATACTTAATATTAAGAGGCTAAAGTAAATAAGATAAATAAAGTAATATATAAAGCATAATAATCTTATTTTTTTTATAATACTTCTTAAATTTAATTAAATAATAACTTTTATACCTATTAAGGATTAAAAGATAATAATAATTATTTAATTAAATAATTATATATTAATTAAAGTATTTAAGTTACTTAAGACTTATCTTATTATTAGTCTAGCTATTATAAGTTATAATAATAGCTTAATTACCTAGGAGGTTATTTTCTTAGTACTAGCTAATAAGATAATATTAGCCTATAACTATAATAAATAATAGGATTACCTAGCCTTTAGAATTAATTACCTAAATAACTATAGCCTATTCTTAATTTCTAGGCTAGACTAATTTTAATCTTTTATACCTCTCTATACTTATAATAATTATTTTACTTATAATTATACCTATTATAAAGCTAGTCTTATTAAAGTTATAAATATTAATAAGGGTAATATTATATTTTATAATTATATTTACTATAAGCTTAAACTAATTATAAATAATAATTAGGTCTTTATATTTAGCCCTCTAATAATTATACTTATAAAAGAAATATATCTTAAGGTTTAGATATTACTTAATAAAGTTAGAAGCCTAATTCTTACTAATAAGTAATATATCACGGTTAATAAGTAATTAGTTAGCTATTTTTTTAATATTATATAGTCGCGGTGGAAATCCTTATAAATCTAGATTAAGGATAAATTAAATAATAATTTATTTCTCTAGATTAGATAGCTTACGTGATTTAGGGATAATATTATATTAAGATTATATGCCTTTTTGCCAGCGACTTAGCTTCTTAGGATAGACTTAATAGATTAATATAGCGCGTTAGATATATAATTTTAGGTTATTTTAAAGGGCATAAAGTATAAGGAAAATATTTAACTTACTATTTAATTAAGATATCTTTAGTAATTAAGAATTAATTAATTAATTAAAAAGAAGAGAGGTTAAGGGATTTTTAGGATACTTGCTTATATGGGATACTTGCTTGTAGAGAATGTTAATAAATATATTTTTTATAAGTCTAAGAGTGTATAAGGGTATTATTTATATATAAAATATAATATATATTAAATAAATTTATAAGTAATTAATAAATATATATTTAAAGAGTAATTAATATATTTATTAATCTAAATAATATAATAATATACTTAAAGTAATTATATTTTATATAAAAAGTAATCTTTTAATAATCTTTTTTATTAAGCTTAATTTTATAATAAATATTATAAATATTAATCTTAGATATATATTTAGCTCTATANAAATATCTTATAAGTAATAAATATATTTATTCTTAATCTAAGAATATATAAGGATATTATTTATATATAAAATATAATATATATTAAGTAAATTAATAAATATTTAATAAATATATATTTAAAAGGTAATTAATATATTTATTAATCTAAATAATATAATAATATACTTAAAGTAATTATATTTTATATAAAAAGTAATCTTTTAATAATCTTTTTTATTAAGCTTAATTTTATAATAAATATTATAAATATTAATCTTAGATATATATTTAGCTCTATAGAGCCTAGTTAATAAATTATTAATAAGTAAAAAGATATAATAATTCTTAATTATTATCTTATTTAACCCTTTATAATTTATATAAAGCCTTAGCCCTTTATTTTTCTTAGGGATAAAAAATATTAAGGCTCTTATTTTACTTATAAAATATTATATATATTTATTTACTAAGTTTTTTATAATATATTCCCTAAGGGCTTAATATTATACTTTATTTATAAGATATAATAAATTATATAAGGGTTTTTTATTTTTAATTAAATTAATCTTATATATAATTTTTATAAGTATTAATATATTTTTTATTACTTATTTATTAAAAAACCTTTTTAATTCTTTAAGTTTTAAGAAAAGCTTATTAAGTATTTCTATAGGTATATTTATTTTATTTTTAAATATTTATTAAGTAATTTCCTTTAATATAAGAAATACTATAATATATAATATATATATTTTTATTTTATTTTTAATAATCTCTTAAGTAAAAGATATTAAATAAATAATAATAATTATAATATAATATTATTTATTAATAATATAATTAATTATTAATAATATAATTAATTATTAATAATATAATTAATTATTAATAATATAATTAATTATTAATAATATAATTAATTATTATATTTTCTTACCTTATTAATAATTATAATAAAATAATATTATATAAATTATTCTTAAATTCTAACTTAGTTAATATTTATTTTACTTTTTATAATTTATTATATAAATTAATAAGGAAAAAAGTTAACTAATAAGTATTTCTTAGGTATATCTTTTTTCTTTTAAAGAACTTAAGCCTAAGGGCTATATAATCCCTTATTAGCTTAAGGCTAAGCTTTTATATAAGCTTTATATTAATAATATTAATCTTTATATTAATATTTATAAAGACCTTAATTTCTTTTTTAGTTATACCTTAAAGAATTAATATAAAAGCTATAATTACTTTTCTAATTAAGACTAATTTTTATATAAATAAAGATAAAAGTTTAAATTTAATTTTTATATTTTTTAATTTTTTAATAAATTACACTTTTAAGCTCTAATTTTATTAACCTTTATTAATAGCCTACTTTTATTTCTAAGGGAGGTTTAATTTATAAAAAGATTATTATTATTAATATATATCTTAGTATAATATAGTTAGGTCTTATAGCCTAAATAGTTATACTTAGTATACTTTAATAATAATTTATTTTTTTCCCTTTCTTAATATAGCATTAATATAAATATACTTAAATTACTTAAATTTTAATAACTATATTTTAATATAAGGTATAAGAGATACTTAATAAAGGAATTTCCTTTAAGGCTTTCTTTATAGCTTAAGCTACTAAGAGAATAATACCTTTTACCTAGCTATTTAGTATTATCTTAGAGTTATTTCTTCTTAGGATAATTATTTTTATTAATATTTTAAATCTAAAGGTATTTAGCTTTTTATATAATATAATAAGCCCTTTATAAAAAATATTTTTACCTTTTAAGGTCTTTTTTTAATTTATTATATAAATTATAAAAAAAATAATAAGTTATAGCCTTATTATTTTTTTATTTTTTTAATAAGCTCTTATAAAATATATATTAATAAGTAAAATATTATATTAATACTTTATTAAGCTTTTAGCTTATAATTATAAATTAATATCTTCTTTATTTTTTTAAAGCTTTAAATTAATATATTATTTCTATATAAATACCTTAAATTCTTCTTATATAAGATTTTCTATTAAGCCTATAATATAATTATATTAATTAATTTATAATAAATAAGTAAGTTTATTTATTATTTATTTAATTTATTATTTTAATATTATTTCTATATAAAATTAATTACTTATATTAATTATATTAAGCTAATTATTAATATTAATAATAATAGCCTCTTAGGTTAAGGTCTTATAATTATATCTAAGTAATTTCTTATAATCTCTTAGCTAATTATTTATTAATTAATCTATAAGGTATTTTAAAATCTTTAATAAAAGGTTTTTTTTTTTACTTATTTATTTCTTTTATTTTTATTTCTTATATTTATAGCTTTTTCTTAATTTATTTAATAAAATTAAGGCTAAAAATAAAAGTAAAAAAGAGGTTATTAAGATTAATTTTTATTTTTTTATTAATAAAATATCTCTCTTTATATAAAATCTTATTAATTATAGTAATTTTAATATTTATTATTAGCTTATATTAAAGAAATTTATAATATTTACTTTATTTATTAAGGATAAGCTATTATAAAATTAGCTTATAAATAGCAATAAATTATAATATCTTTTAGTCTCTTAGATTAATTCTTTAAGGTCTTTTAAATTAAAAAGGTTTAATAGGATATTTCTTAGATTACTCTTAGTAATAACCTATAAATATAAGAGCTATCCTAGGAAGTAATAAGGTTTTCTTAACTTTTTTATCTTAATTTTATACTAATTATTTATTAAAAAGAAATTAAAGAATTATAAGATAATAGGCCTTAATAGCTAAATTAAGGTAAAATCATAGATTAAAGGTAAGTCTTTAATATATATAAGACTTTAACTTACTAAGCCTTTTATAGTAGCTTAGCTATAAAGCTTTTAGGAGGTCTCTATATATATAATAACTAGCCGGGGTTACCCTGATTATTTAGTAAATTTAATAGCTATCCTATATCCTTATATTTTCCTTTTTNATAGGCCTTAATAGCTAAATTAAGGTAAAATCATAGATTAAAGGTAAGTCTTTAATATATATAAGACTTTAACTTACTAAGCCTTTTATAGTAGCTTAGCTATAAAGCTTTTAGGAGGTCTCTATATATATAATAACTAGCCGGGGTTACCCTGATTATTTAGTAAATTTAATAGCTATCCTATATCCTTATATTTTCCTTTTTACTTAATATAATATATTTAGTTTAATATCTTTTATTATTATTATTAACGTATTAAGAGGCACTACCTTACTTAGATAATAATTAATAAGGTATACCTTTATTAAAGGCATATATAAATAGCTATTTCTTATATTTATTCTTAATTTTCTTTATTAGCTAGTTAACTGCCTTAATAGCCTTGCTTTTATAAAAAGCATAAAGCTATTTAAAACTTTTATAAAGTTACCTAATATACTAAATATCTAGGTCTCTCTCTTATTTTTCTAGCTAAGCTATAAATTACTTCTTAGTAATTACTCTAAGATACTTTAAAATATTTTTCTTAATTATATTTTTATTATAATAAGAGATAAATCTTAGATTTTAAAAGTCTTTTTAAAGTTTATTAAAGTAAGGCCTAATATTAATAGGTTTATCTAAGTCTAAAAAAAATATATTCTTAGTAATCTTATTACCCTAAATATTAATATATATTACTTTTCTACCTATTTTATAACCTTTTAAAAAAGAAAAAAATAAAAGGTATTAATATTTATATCTTTTCTTTTAAAATAATATAAGTTCTAAAAAAAAATCCTTTATAAGATTAAAGTATTTATTAATATTATAAAGAGATATTTAAATATAATTAAAGAAACATAAATTAAAATAAATAAAAGCCTCTAAGGCATTCTTAAAATAAAATAAATATCATATAACTTAATAAACTTATTTTAGTTTTAATAAGATAATTAATTTAAGAATATTTAATTAATTACTTAGTAGTAATATCTTAAAATTCATATCTTAAAAGTAAATAATTTAGGGTTAGGGTTATGGTTAGGGTTAGTATTTACTATCTAAGCTAGTCTGCCTAGGGGATTTCTTCTTATAACGATTATATATATTCCTAAGGGATAAACCGGTCATGCTAGGTTTATATTAGTAGAGAGACTAATCACGCTATGCTTAAATAAGAGGGGTGTTACGTCTAGCAATATGCTTAAGGGTATTAAGTATAACTAAGTTATATTAATAGCTGAGGTAGCTACTATATAAGAGAGTATAGTAAATGTATTTTATATACTTAGAGGTGGCTCACGATTGTGAGTCGCGGCTCATAGTAAGTCGTCAGTCTCTTCGTGAACCTAGGTCGGGCTCACGGTACATACCGTGAGTCATTGGCCTTGACTAGTTATCTTTTGTGGGGACACACGTGACTGGATTCTATGCCATAACACTTCTAGCTAAAGATATAGCTTATAAGGTAAAGAGAGGAGATTTTCCTAAGAAAAATAAGGGAAGTATAAAGGTAAAAAGATATACCTAGAAAGAGAGAGATATGGCTAGAAAGAAAAAGATATAATTAAGAGAGAGGAATATAACTAAGGAAAAGAGATATAGCTAGAAAAGAGATATAAGGGATATAAGAGATATAAAAGATATAAAAGATATAAGGTAAGAGATAAGAGATAAGAAAAGGTAAAAATAGCTTTAAGAAGTCCTAGAAGTATTCTAGATTAACCTAGCTAGGTTACTAGGGGTATCTCGGGCTATAGAAGCTATAGAGATTACCCTAGTCCTTATAAGGGTAAGGCTTATAGAGGAGTCTAGTTAGTTAGCTATAAAGGGGCTAATTATTATATGCCCCAGGCATAGGGGTACCCTATGTGATAAGTCTTACTTTATAATAGTTAGATTTAATAGATATTAGATAAGATTAATAACTTAGACTTTAGATTACTTTTATATACCCTTTTTATATTATAACTTATATTTCTTTTAATTAAAGAGCTATTAGATTTAGCTATTTACTTTTTGCTTTTAGTAATATTATAACTATTTATTAGAGCTAAGAGATTTATAATAATTAATAATAATTAAAAGCTTTTTTTAATTTAATCTATGCTTTATTTAATAAACTTAATATTAAAAATACATAAAGTATTAAAAAAAAGTCTTAATTTTTTTTTTAATAATAATACTTATTATATATATTTTTATTAATTAGGCGAAATAAATCTAATTAGCCTTATAATACCTCTAAGTTTATTAAGGTAAGACTTATTTAAGTAAATATTATATAAAATAATTATAAAAATATTAATAAAATTAAAGCTTATAGAAATAGATTTTAGCTATATAGAATAAATTAAGATATTTTTCTTATAAAATTTAATTTTTTAATATAAAAAATATATTTTTATTAAATNTAGGCGAAATAAATCTAATTAGCCTTATAATACCTCTAAGTTTATTAAGGTAAGACTTATTTAAGTAAATATTATATAAAATAATTATAAAAATATTAATAAAATTAAAGCTTATAGAAATAGATTTTAGCTATATAGAATAAATTAAGATATTTTTCTTATAAAATTTAATTTTTTAATATAAAAAATATATTTTTATTAAATTAATAATATTTAAAGACCTTATAGAGCTTTTTTATTAAAAAACTAATAGATTTAATATTTTTTATAGAGAAATAACTTTAATTATAAAATTAGTATTATATTATTAAAATATAATAAATCCTTAATTTATTAAAAAAGCTTAAAGAATTATTAAAAAGATTATTAAAAGAATTAATTAAAAAAAAGTATTATTATTAAATAATATGCTATTAATTTATAACTTATTAATACATATAACCCTTAAGTTAATAAATCTAATAGCTAAATTACTAAAGGTAGCCTTTTTTTAATAATACGAAAAATCTAAGGAATTAATATTATTATTATTAGCCCTAGGGAAATGTTACAGTTGCGACTTCTTAGGTCACACAAAGCTAGGTAGGCAAAATGGTTGTATTGTACTGAAGCTTGCTAGAACGAAGATGATGGTAGCCGTGGCGAAAGACAAAGGATTCCTTTGTGTTACCCCGCCGAGAGGGTCAGGGCACGTGAGCCCGTTGTTGCGCGGACTTTGAACAAAGCCGCGTAACAGGAAATTAAAGACCTTAAATTAATTAGCGCTATTAAACCCTATATAAAGTTTTAATCTTAATATTCTTAATATTAAATACCTTATTATTAAAGGTATTATTAGTTATTAAGTTTTATTTAAGTTAATACTAAGATAATAAAATTATTTTATAATCTACTAATTATATAAATAATTAAAGATATAATAATATTTAGATTTTATTATAAATATATTAGATCTAATAGCTAATAATTATATACTTTAATTTTAATTAGGAGTAATTAATTAAGCTAAATTAGAGTTATGAAGATCTTATAATATAATAAGATAACTACTAATTTTATATAAATTAAAATAAGAAATAAAAGAAATATATAAATATTTTTTAATTGTTTAATAGATATTAGAATTAATTAAAAAAGGCTATAGACTTAAACTTAAAAATATAAAACTTAATAATTTATAAATAAATATAGCCCTAATATTATTATAATTAATACCTCCTTAACTAGCATAAGGCTTATAGCCCTAGCTATAGCTATTAGACTTATTAAAAAGAGAGTAATTTTTAATACCCCTGCTAGGAAATAAAAATTAAAATTACTTATTATATAGCTAGAGATTAAATAAAATTAACAATAATACTTATAATAATTAACTCTAACTTTAATAATTAAATAATATAAATTAATAACTAAGAGTATAGAATTAATAAGAAGATAAAAGGTAAAGAAATAATTAAGGACCCCTAAAGAAATATAATAAAGTTTTCCTTAAGATAAAATTAAAATAATAAAAAAAAATATAGTATAAAAAAAGTTAAATTAAAAATAAAAGGAAATAAATAAAAATAAATAGCCTATAAGCTATTAATAATCCTAAAGTATTAGCTAAAATAAATAATATTATAGCTATAAAGGCTAAAACTAAGATAGACCTAAGAGAATATATTATACTAAGGATAGCTCTTAAAATAAAGAAAAACTTAGAAATAGTAATAAGAATATAATTAATTATATTAAAGTTGTAGATTATAAGGAAAAAACCTATATTATAATTAAAGTAAAATAAATAATATATATTAATTTTATAATTAATAATAACTAAGTTATTAAGGTAATATATAGGCCTAATCTTAATAGCTTACTTAAATAAAAAGTTTTAATTTACTTTTAGATTTTTTTTATATTTAAAGAAATTAAAAAAGCTAAAACTTATTAAATATATTATAATATTAAAGTATTAATAATTATAATTAATATAAAATAATATATAAAATATAATAAAAAAGTAATTTAAAAAGGTTAAAAGCTAAAAATACTTAATAAGATAAGTAAAGTTATAAATATTATAAAGTCTATTACTTTTAACTTTTATTTTTTTTAAAATAATATAAGAAATAAAAACTAAAGCTTAGTTTTTAATTATAGCTAATATTATTAATTAACTTACTCCTTATATACTATTAGAAATAAAATTCTTATATAGGTATAAGATAAGACTTAATTATATTAACCTTAGTATTATATTTAGAGCTATATATAGTATTATTATTAAAAAAGAGATCTTTAAGAAAAGAACTTTATTACTTAATAAGGTAATAAAAAGCACCTATTAGGGGTTTTAGATTAAGGGATAATTTATTTACCTTAATTAAGTTAATATAATCCTATAGGTATTTATTTTTAGCTTTAACGTTAAGGGTCTTAAATTAAGTAATCTAATTATTATTATAAATAAGTTTAATTATAATTTAAGTTAATATATCTTTAATAAACCTATAGTAATTTATTATAATTAAATATAATATATATATAAGTAATTCTCTTAGTAAATAAGATTCTTAATTAGATTATAGGGTTTTAATTAAAAAGGCTTTTTTTTACTTATTTATTATAGCTAATTGCCTTAGGGGCTACTATAAAAGGTAATTCTAAGTTCTAAGGCTTTACTAAGGTTTTATTAAGTATTTATTAATTCTAACTAAGCTTTATATATATAGCCTTATTTAATAACTATAACCTCTACTTTTTTAAGTCTACTAAGTATATAATAATTATTATTAGATAAACTACTATGCTAAAAAATAAATACTATACTAATAGTTAGGTATTATTAAATAAGGCTAATATATATAATAAGTAAGTAATATAATTATATAAGTAATATATTTTTCTTTATGCTTAAGATTAAAAATTATAATAAAAATATTATAATTTATTTAATTAATTAAAACTACTTATTATATTCTTCCCTAGATATTTTAATTATTATTTAATAAGTCTTTATATTATAATAAGACTTATTATAAATAATATAATACTAAATACCTAGTTATAATACCCTCCCTTAAATATTATTTTTTTATAATTTAGCTATTATTTATATATTTATATATATTTAATTAATAATTTATTTTCCTTTCTTTATTATTATAACTCCTTTTTTTTATAATTAAGTCTTTTTTACCTTTTAGCGCTAACTTAATATTTTATTTATTTCTTAAAGATATTTAACCTTAGCTATTTATAAAATAACCTTATATATAATAGCTTTTATTTCTTTTATAATAGACTATAAAGCTTTAAGGATTAATTCTAAGGAGTTATTTTAATACCTTTTAATTTATTTTTCTAAGTATTTAGACTGAGATTTAGCCTTAAGCATAGTTTTTAAGGTCCTTAAGACCTAATAAGTAAAAGGTTTAGCTCTCTTTCTCATTAATATTAATATCTATAGCTATATATTAAGCTTTAAGACTATAGTTTTTAGGTTAAAAGGTATACAATTAGCGCTTTTATTATAAAATAGTAAAAAAAGGCCCTAATTACCTCGACCTTTAGCTAGCTAGGCTAAAGGGTCTACCGCGCCTATCTTAGTTAATAGATTATAGCTTATTTAGGCCCTATAGGGCATATAGGCCTTAGCTAGGGGCCTAATAATTACTATATACCGAGATTAGCACTATCCTCGGTGCTTTCTAGCAGAAGCTATAGGGGACCTTTTAGGGCTTAAGGCCCTATAGCTAAGGTCTACGCGGCATATTTCTCTTTATTAGATTATGCTCATAGGTATACATCTAGCCTATAGCGTATATATATATATAAGGCATACGCCTAGGCGCAAGGGGCTATTAAATCCTTATGCTATCTATAACGCTAGTTTATAAAGCTAGAATTAAATATATAACCTTAGGATTAATTAGAAATTATTATTATTTATTATGAAATAATAAAGAGAGGTCCTAATTACCTTAACCCTTAGCTAGCTAGGCTAAAAGGTCTACTATACTTATCTTAATTAATAGATTATAGCTTAATTAGGCCCTATAGGGCATATAGGCCTTAGCTAGGGCCTAATAGCTTTTAAAAGCCTCTTTAATATTTCTTTTAAATTTAATAATCTTATATATAATATAAAAGGCTAAAAAAAAACTTAGTTTTTAAAATATATATAATAAAATATCTAATTAAATATTTTAGTTTTTAATTATAAGTTTTTTTTAATATATTAAAATACTTAATATTAAGAAGCTAAATTAAATAAAATAAATAAAATAGTATATAAAATTAAATAATCTTTTTATAATATTTATTAAATTTAATAAAATAATAATTTTTATNTTTAGTTTTTAATTATAAGTTTTTTTTAATATATTAAAATACTTAATATTAAGAAGCTAAATTAAATAAAATAAATAAAATAGTATATAAAATTAAATAATCTTTTTATAATATTTATTAAATTTAATAAAATAATAATTTTTATGAAAAGTAAAAAAAAAATAATAATTATTTAAGTATTTAATTATATATTAATTAAAGTATTTTGATTATTTTAAATTAACCTTATTATTAATTTAGTTATTTTAAGTTATTATAATAGCTTAATTATTTAATAGGTTATTATCTTAGTATTAATTAATAAAATAATATTAGCTTATATTAATAATAAATAATTAAATTACTTAGCTTTTTATATTAATTACTTAGATAATTATAATATATTTTTAGTTTCTAAGTTATATTAATTTTAGCTTTAAAATATTTTTAAACTTATAAGAATTATTTTATTTATAATTATATTTATAAAANTAATAATAAATAATTAAATTACTTAGCTTTTTATATTAATTACTTAGATAATTATAATATATTTTTAGTTTCTAAGTTATATTAATTTTAGCTTTAAAATATTTTTAAACTTATAAGAATTATTTTATTTATAATTATATTTATAAAAAGGCTAATCTTATTAAAGTTATAAAGATTATTTAATTAGATATAATATTTTAAGATTATATTTCTTATAAGATAAAACTAATTATAATTAATTCTTTAATCTTTATATTTAGCTATTTAGTAATTTTATTTCTTAAAACATATATCTTAAGAGCTAAGTATTACTTAATAAAGTTTAAAATATTATATATATTAATTAGTAATATATTATAGTTAATAAGTAATTAATTAGTTATTTCTTTTATATTCTAAAGCTAAGAGGGAAATCCTTAGGAATTTAGGTTAAAAATAAATAAGGATCTCTTCCTCTAGATCTAATAGCTTATATAATTTCTAGATAATATCGCGTCGAGATTAAATACTATTTTATTACTAATAGCCTTTACTTAGAGACCTAGTAGGTCTTTATAGCCTTTTAAATACTTAGATTTAGATTATTTTAAGAGGCCTAAAGGGCAAGAAGGGTTTTAGCCTTAATATTTAATTATAATATATTATATAGTTAGGAATTAACTAATTAAATAAAAAGTTAGATATAAAGGGGAAAAGTGCATTACTTACTTAATTGCGTTACTTACTTATTATATACGTTATAGTAGAAGTGCGACGCATGGTTGGATGCGACGCATGGGTGATATATGTTACCCTTAGAGCTATTATATAAGGCCTAATCTAATAAGTCTCTCTTTCCCTTTTAGGCCGCGACGTAGCCTTCCGGATTGGGACTAGCCTATCTGAGTTGCCAGGGATTAACCGGTGGCCCATTGCACGTAACCACCCTCAGAGCTATTATATAGGGCCTAATCCAACAATTTTACTAAGACCCACGGCTACTGCTGTACAGAGAGGCTAACCCTGACCTGAAATGCACTTCTGATTTAACTCTACATGCCGTGACCTCTAACAAGATCCTACCACTTGGATACCTTATTACTAATAACACCCTGTTCCAGCCAGCGACTTTCAGCATAATCATAGAAAAAACTTGTCACCTCTGGGCGGCCCGTCTCCTTGTCCTTTCCCGAGACAAATAGCTTGAGATCTGCCTTGTCTGGCCAAACGAGGGCGCAGGCTGACAGACAAGTATTGCTATCAATCCAGGTCTTCGGGTCGTCTTCGCCAAGTGTACCTAGCTCCCACCCATTGGCCATGTTATAGGCAACCTCCTGGATGTAACCCCTCTTGGAACACTGTCCATCTTCAGGAGCAACGCAGTAAATGCGGATCTATAACGTCAGGGTCTTTCTTGGCTGCGGGTGAGAAACCTACCTCGTGGTCACCTTGGCCATCCCAAGCCATTGCTGTGACCTGTCTGCTTCCGCACTTGACTCTCAGGTTCCCATTTGTGACCTTGACGACGTGATACTCGAAATCTTCGATATCATCCTGGGGAGATTTCAGGTAGCAGAGCTCGTGATTGCAGTTGACGAAGAATATATAGGTTTGGCCATGGCTTACGACAGAAGAGATGTCTCTGGGGAGCTCTTTGAAGCCGTTGGTGGAAATTTCAGCCATGATGAAGAGAAGCCGACGGCTTGAAGGATTTCACGAGGTAGGGATCTTAGGCAAAAGTATGAATTGAAAGGATGCGCTGGGAGAAAGAACATTCGAGTATCTGTGTCGAGGATACCCTCTCCTTTTATACATCCTCTAGCCGCATTAACGTACCTACAGGTGCTCCATCTCATCTCGTGCATCCATAAGCATCACTCGCATTGGATTTATACCGCGGCTGTGGCCGTCAACACGATTTATCTCAGCTCAAAACGCCATCACGGCCATTCAAACCCACAGTCAGGCGCGTAAGAAGCCAGTGGTCGTCTCCATATCCAGCATTGAGCTAGATCCGGGTAGTCTAGACTTGGCTGATCATACTTCTGACAATATCTGAATGAACGTGGTCACTTAGCGAGGAACTAGCCTAGTCTTTCTTAGGCAACGCAGGGCTTACTGGGTGTTGTTCATTTGTATCTGTGGCTGCTGTGGATACTTGTCGAGGACGGCTTTTGGGAGACTCGCATTATACCACGCAGACAGGGCTTCAGAGTGCCTAACTCACGCCAGTAAGCCAGGCTTGGTGGGCGGAAGCGCCAAAGATGCATTGTCTCAGAAAAAATTCAATTATTCTGTCCGGGGATGCAGTGGTGATTCCGCTATCGCACGAATTGTGTCTGACTGAAACACCGTGTATTTTGATGAGCGCGCTAGGGCCGCCTGTTTGAGCTACGAGCCGCGGGGGTCTGTTTTGTTATTTTTTTTTTCCTTTCAGGATACTTCTTCTTGCACTTGATATCTATGACAAAGGAAGTCACCGTACTATCTGTGTGGCATCCAGTGTATATCGGCTACTCCGATTAGCTTCTGGAATATCGTCATTCTGCCAAGAGAAATCATTAGTGTATCTGGTATGATCAACATAACAAAACAGACCGCTGAGGCCGCCTGTATCTAATGGACTGAGACCTCATGCGCAGTCCGATATGCACCAATTGTGTGTATGCAGGAGCTCATTCTGGGCGTAGCTGATCGCCTGAAATGGACGTTCAGCTCTATATCAGACGAGGTGGAGGCGCCAATCGTAACTGTTTTCGACTCTTGTCCGTTGCGGCTTGGTTCTAATCAGTCTAGACTGTAGCTAACCCGCGTGCTAAGGGTGAGAGCTCTCAGTCTCGGCCCAGACCAGCCAGCCACCTGCAACGCCGTACTGCAAGGAGTATCTTCATTATAGGGTTGGGTATTGGCTGGCTGCAGTACACTGCAGTTAGATACACACCATTACCTGCACTTCATTGCGCACCTTCCGATACTGCCACGGCGCTTCTATCACATTCCCTCGGCCCCCGCATCTCGCATAGTTCAATATTTCTTTTAGCGCCGAAGTACCAGGGTCCATGGAGACTGTGGCTAGCTGAGATTTAGTCAAACTCAATTCATTCAGAACCAGCCACAATCGGTGAGGGGTCTACGGCCCGATCCAGACTTAGCTTGGACCCTTCGGCAAGCTCTTCAGCTCAAGAAAGTGTCCATTTTCATCCCCAAGCTATCTGTAACCGTGGGTATAATCCTCCCCTCCCCTTATTTTTTTTTTCTCGATCAGCCAAGCACTGCTGCTATTACCATCAATCCCTCGTCTCCCTCTCTCATCAGCTGTTCACCATGTTGCCTCAATCTCTTTCCCAAGCGGCTATCATGGCAACTCTCTGTCTGACAGGCTTGGCGTCTGCCGCGGTTTGTAAGTTCTGCTTTTACTTGATTCCCGATTCCAAGTTCTTATGGGTCGTTTTAACCATGTCTAGCATCCGATGCTTCTGCTCAGACAGTATCGGCACCCCCGACCATCTCCAGGAGAGCGGGCCAGCCGAAGCCCAGCCCTGGTAATGTGATGAAGCCTTGCGGGAGCCATATCTCGCTGTGTGGTGCTGAGGACGAAGATAACGTTATCTATGTACCGAGGAGCACGATCACTAAAACGAACAAGATCACTTCGACCTCAACAAAAGTAGGTTCCCTCAGAAAAACACTTACTATTTAGAACAGAAGACTGAGACAGCGATCAGGTGCTCAAACCTACAACCTTGACCGTTACACAGATCTCGGTTTCAACTATCACGGACACAACAAAGGGTGAGCACATGACACCCCAGCCTTATGAAATTTCCTATTCTATAATCAGAAGCTAATATTTTACGGCGAAAGGTCACTGTCGTAAGACCGTTACTGCCGCCGGCCCACCTGTTGAGGTCACTGTCGACGTTAAAGTTGTCAAGGTTCAGGAAATACAGTCCATTGACACCACCACCAAAACCGACGTCCATATTGTCACTGCTAGCGCGGTCGAACAATGTTTCCTTGAAACGTACACCATCCTGGCACAAGGCCCTGGAGACTCGGATCCTTCAATGTCGAGTATGGCAGCGTCCTCCCGATCAACCGACGGCGTTAGCCCCGCAGAGGCTACTCATGCGACAGATTCCGATCATTCTTCGTATGAATATCTTCCTAACGGTATAGTAGGGGAAATGGAGGAACTTCCCATCGGCGAACAAGGTTCAGAGTAAAGAAGTAGCTGGCTCTGGTAGAACTTCGCTAGTACTCGGGAGATGGAGTCAGGAAGGTTTTACGAGTAACTAGGACTTGTATGTTAGAAACTCTGTCTGCTTAGACTTTGGTCATGCTATAGCAAGGAAAGAATAGATATCTTCACATCTATGTATCAGATAATTTTCAGTTCGTCCCAGTGTATTTCTGTAACATAATGCGGACATGCGGCTACCTAGACACCTAACCGGTTTACCCATCATGCATTAGTTGCCTTGCAGGATTTCTCCATACCTTGCTATGAAACTCAACCATCAATACCTTGTGATTGGTGCTTAATACGGATGTCGCATGATTTCAACATCAGCCACTCTGGACTCTTGAGTTGAACTTTCAGCTTCCGCATCTTTCTCTGTCGCTGGGAACTTTTAAACGGCTTCTGATTGGTTCGATCGTGCAGACTGTAGCTTCTTAGGTTTCAATTTACTATTGTCCTCGAGATGTTATCCAAGTCTGGCCCTTCACTTAAGCCTTGTGAACAATGGAAAATGATGTAGCTATTCTGAATTTGCGATCTCAGCCAGCCTCTTCCGCTGCGGGGTAAACCCCTCGAATCACTCTGCACCTAAATAGATTCTAGCACAAGACAGCCAATACGCGAGGTCGATCATAGTCTCCTCGTCACATGTGGCTTCAAAAAGACTCCAATCAATTGCGATAGCCGCTGATTGTTTCATACTTCATTCCATACAAAGGCTGTTGCATTTTACAACGGGGGTCCGTGCATGCATGGCCCGTCCCGGTTGCGCCGAGGCCGAGCAGGTTACCACGCTACTTTTTCGATAGTCTACGCCTCCACGGGCAGCACAACCCGATATAGAAAGAGAGTTTCATCCAACGTTTCAATAGCGAAAGTGAGGCAGACTCGCATCACATAGTGAGTGGTACGCTTTGTAGGCCTTGCGTCAATGTCTCAGCCTGGAATGCGCGGTCTTGCTGATTGAACCATAGTTCAATTTATCATACCACTGAGGAAGCTCTCGCCATACTATTGAGACATAAACTGAATCTAGATCGCAGAGGCGCATGGGTCGTCAGCCAGCCACGCTCTGCACAGACAAAGCCGAGAACGTACTATATGTATGCAGAAGTACGGCGCTTAGCCGCGTGGCTTGGCGAATTGCTACATGGAGGCTTTGACTGCAACACTTCTTCGGGTCGTCGCCCGAGTAGTACAGACCTTGGACTATGAGATCTTGCATCTGCTATGGCTGGCTGGATAGACGAATAATTAACCTCATTGAAACATATTGCATGCTGGTTGCGCATTCGTGCTAAACTTACCTTTATCCCCAAACCAAAAACAACGGAGGAATCCCCGATGCATGTTGAGGTCGAATTGGTTGCCGTGTAAGCGTAGGGGTATGCTTAAGAGGCGAAAGAAATAGTTATTTCTTGTTATTATGCATAGCTTAACGATTCCTCCTTGTTCCTGGTAAAAGGTCTGAGAGACTGAAATACGGAGAGGGATGAAGATAATGTCTGGCTTGCCAAATCAGGAAGAGAATATCTCGATGATATGAGTCCATGCCATAAACTTTTACATGTCCCAATCGAAGCATGGGATTGATATGAGTTGTGCATTTGTCCTGTGAATCGAGACCAGACATTAGTCAACAGAAACAAGCAACTAACGTCACCCCTGTAAGCGTTTGACCTCGCCCTGAACATCTCGCGCCGGGGCCTAGTGTTGTGTAACCAATGTGATGAAGGCTGCATTGAACAGTGAGCCGGAGACTCTTCTCCGTACAGGCTTAACCAAATTTGCTAGTGCACATATCTGTATCTGTTTCGCACGGGAGAGCCGAATGTGCAGAAATAGCTTCCTATTGACTCGTGCCCTATCGCATTGTGATTGTCACAAAGAATGCCTCACATGCCACTGCCCCTCACGGTCTAGATGTCTAAATATGCATGTCTTGTTTCAAGTCAGCTTCTCATTGTCAAGCCAAATCTCTTAAGATATCCAAATTGGATAGACGAAGGGCGAGCCACAGTTCCTACGCGCTTAGCTTCTACAGCAACCGCGGGTTCTGTTACGTGACTAGCTCAAAGCTAGAGGCTGACAAGTGATACTCTAAGACTTGGAGTTCATCTCTTCCCCGTCTTTTCCCTGTCAGCTGCATCAACGTAATACCTAGCTTCAACATAATCAACTGGTGATCTTGAAGTATAAGAAGGCTGTCCTTCTCCCCTATTCTTCCAGTGTCATTCACCATCCTCAACCATCACTCATACTCTTACACTCTCAAGATCATCACTCCAATCTCCAACATGTCTAACCCCAACTGCGGCTGCCACCCTCCTTCTGGAGACAAGCCTGATTACAAAAAGATGCAGGCTCTGACTGCCATCTTGAACCCCGGCAATACCAGCAAGGTCCTGCTCTACCAGTCTCTGACTGCAAATGGAACACTCGGCTACGAGCAGGCCGCCTTCAGCCCTAAGCACGATGTCAAGTCCCAGGGCTACGGCCAAGGAGTAGTTGGCAACTATGAAGAGCCATCTCCCCTTAGTCCTGTCATTAAGTTCGGCTCCAACATTGTCTCCATGATCATCGACGATACTGTGAGTCAAACCTCCAGCCTGGACCCTCTGGCCACTCGCTAATGTTTTCATGTTTTAGGTCCATGTTTATGGTGTCAGTGCGCACACTAACTCCCTCTGCCTGCTGAGCCCAATCTACCAGCCTCTTAAAGCTGCCGAGATTGACCCAACCCTCAACGGTAAGATCGCTGGATGCACCAATGGCAAAGGCCAGAGCTGGCTCTATATGCAGAAGTATGTTTGTTTATGATGTTACCGTTTGTAAAACTAGACTCACGACTAACTTATACAGGCGTGACACCAAGGGCTCCAAGACAGCCTTCATCTACGAGAAGAGTCTGGCAAAGCCCAGCGAGAAACCAATTAAGATTGCTGATACAGAGAAGGCTAAAGCCGGTACTGACATAGTCGCGTTCCATGATGGCAGACGCCGCTGGATCGCGTTCCAGACATGGTATGAAGACGAGGATGAAGAGGAAACCGAATCACATGTTCAAGTTGTTTGCCTCGATCAGGAATCAGCAAGTAAGTTCCCTTAGCCAAGATCAATAGTTGAGCTGCAACACAATATACTAATCATAAGAAGACCACCGAATTCCGGAATCCAAGAATGTCGTCGACAAGGAATTGGTCGAGTTGGCAGCAACCCACGCTGTCAAGAACGGCAAGCAGCTAATCTATATTTACTTCCGGGGGCAGGGTGGGAGCATTTACTGGTCTTCCGCTGAACTCACCAAGAACGGTGCCCAGTTTAGTCCCCCCAAGGATCTCGAGCAAAAGACTAAGCTCGACCGTCGTTCATCTTTGGCACTTCTTCCCGACGCAGACGGCATCGTCCTGTATGGAATCAAGAAGGGAGGCGAGGGAATCGAATGTTTCCACGACGCCTTCAAGTCTGAATGAAAGAAGCGTTCTGATCGCCGCGACAAGCCGACAACGTCTGCAACGCAGCGGTCAGACGCAGCAGTGCAGACGGACAAGGAGGAGGTGACGGATAAGGAGAAACACGAGAATTTTGTTGCCGATATCAAGACAAATAAGAATGGTTTGGAGATTGAAATTGACATTACTGTCACTGTTGATGGCAGAAAGGTGGATTTCTCGATCAAGACCAGGGTCTGATGAGTTTTGGTATTTTAGGATTACTGTCATTACCATCGCGTTTACTAGCTAGTTTATGCTTATTATTATTTTTTAAGAGCATATGTTTCTATACCTGCTAAATTGTAATAAGAACCTATTATAGGAACTATTATAGCCTTAAAGAGAAATTAATAAAAGATATTTTATCTAAGACTAGGAAGCCTATTGTACTAATTGCTACTGGTAATAGCTCCTAATACTACTTTTTGCGGCCCGTGCACTTCCCCTTTCGGTTATTTTTTAGCTTCGGGTCGGAATATAAGACTATTTAGTCCGTGCGCCCTCTCTAACTTCCCAGGACCCTGGCGCTGATTCCCTGTCACCGCAAATAGGAAGCATCTTTTATATAGCAATGCATGCGCTGGAAACTTAATTATAATAAATATAATTTCAGTGCTTTAGCGTTATATCTCCTATTTATATAATCTTATGAGCCTTAAAAACCCGATGCTGGTATTTATTTTACTTGGCGTCTTTAATTAATGCTTTTTCACCTATATTATCCTCTTACTAACTAAACCAGTTATAAGATAAATATAGCATAATGTCTAATAATATAGTATTCTTACAGGTTAATCTCTCTATTAATATTTATGCTTAAGTACTTATATATTAGTATAATATATACCGCGTTGCCTTTTCCCCTACCCTGGCATAAGTTAGCTAATATCTCTAAAAGAACTATAATATACCTATTACTAAGCTATATCTAGTAACTAATCTCTTAAAGGCTTATATCTCGCTATTATAAAGTCTATCTAAAGCTCTTATATAATAAAATAGCTTATATATAGACCCTATTATATATTATAAATATACCTTAACTAAGGTATATTTATAATATATACCTAGAAATTTAACTAAATAAAGAAAGATACTAGAATACTTTAAGGCGCCTAGCCCTCCTTAATTATACTTAGATAATATACTAAAAATAAGCCAGTAGGTAAGAGATTTAGCTAAATACTAAAGTCATCCAACTAGGCAGAAGTATAATAAGATTGCGAAGGAGCTAGGAGCTTTAGAGATAAAAGTAGCTATTTAGAATACGCGGATTACTAGGCTAAAGTAGATATCTTAGCTGCGGCGAGGGAAGAAAAAAAAGGCAATACTAAATCTAAACCGATAACTTATAGCTCTAGCAGAGGCTCTAGCTATAAAGAAGCTTTTTATAACTTAAAGAAGGTAAAAATAGAGGTAGATATAGATAAGGATATTAAGTTAGTAAGTAAGGTAGGTATTAAGTTAGAAGACAAAAGTAAGGACTTTATAGTTATAATAAAGTACTATTAGCATATCTAAAGCAGTTAAGAGGTTAAAAACTATATAGAAAGTAAAAGTTAATTAAATTCCTAGAAATCTTTTTTAAAGTATTATTTATTTATTAAGGATTAAGCTTATTTTTTAAGATATTAAAATTTATATTTTATATAAGCAGAGTAAAATTTTAATTATTTATTAAGTAGTCCTAAATAGTATACTTTATTATAATCTTATTAGTAATAAGAATCTTACCTAAGTTAGTATAAAATATAGCTTTAATACTTATATTATTATTAATAGTAGTACTACTAGGGATATACTAAGAATAATTACTATAAGGATATAGAGCGGCTATTAAAGCTACTAACTAATTAAAATAACCCTAGCTAGAGATTATATATATAGGACCTCCTAAAATCTCTATAGCTAAGCTACTATAAAAGGTTTAGTAAATTAAAGTCTTATATATAATAAAAACTTATCTTTAATTTATAATTTTACCTTAATTAAATTATTAAGGCTTATTATCTTATAATTCTTTAATTTCTTCTTAATAAATAATAAATATAAAATTAAAATAAAAGGATTAAAAAAACTTTATTATTTTCTAAGATAATTATTTACTTTATAGGCTATTATTAAAAATAATTTAAGAAATACCTTATTAAATCTTTTTAATTTAAAAGACCTTAAAGAATTAATTTAAGAAATTAAAAGATATTATAATTTATTATTATTTATAGGCTAATCTTATAATAATTTATCTTTAATAAATAAAATAAATATTATAAACCTTCTTAATATAAGCTAATAATAAATATTAGAATTATTATAATTAATAAAATTTTATATTAAAAAAGATATTTTATTAATAAAAAGATAAAAGTTAATCTTAATAACCTTTTTTTTATATATCTTTTTAGCCTTAACTTTAATAAATAAATTAAAAAAAAGCTATAAGTATAAGAAATAAAAATAGATAAAATAAATAAAATAAATAAAATAAATAAATAGAAAGAAATAAAAAAACCTCTTATTAAAGATTTTAAAATACTATATAAATTAATTACTTAATAATTAATTAAAAGACTATAAAAAGCTACCTAGGTATAATTATAAGTTATTAATTAAAAAGGCTATTATTATTAATATTAATAATTAGCTTAAAGTAATTAATATAATTAATTAGCTATATATAGAAATAATATTAAAATAATAAATAAAGTAAATAATAAAGAAACTTACTTATTTATTATAAACTAATTAATAAAATAATATAATTATATCTTAGGCTTAATAGAAAAACTTATATAAAAAGAGTTTAAGGTATTTATATAGAAATAATATATTAACTTAGAGCTTTAAGAAAAATAAATAAGAGATTAATTTATAACTATAAGCTAGAAGCCTAATAAGGTATTAATATAATATATTATCTATTAATATGTATTTTATNACTAATTAATAAAATAATATAATTATATCTTAGGCTTAATAGAAAAACTTATATAAAAAGAGTTTAAGGTATTTATATAGAAATAATATATTAACTTAGAGCTTTAAGAAAAATAAATAAGAGATTAATTTATAACTATAAGCTAGAAGCCTAATAAGGTATTAATATAATATATTATCTATTAATATGTATTTTATAAAAGCTTATTAAAAAATAAAAAAATAATTAAGTAATAACTTATTATTTCTTTTATAATTTATATAATAAATTAAAAAAAAAAGCTTAAAAAATAAAAGTATTCCTTATAGAAAACTTATTATATTATATAAAAAGCTAAATATCTCTAGATTTAAATTATTTATTAAAATAATTATCTTAAGAGAAAATAATTCTAAGATAATACTAAATAGTAAGATAAAAGGTATTATTTCTTTAGTAGCTTAAGCTATAAAAAAGGCTTTAAAAGAAATTCCTTTAATAAATATCCCTTATGCCTTATATTAAAATAAAATTATTATAATATAAATAATCTAAATATACTTAATATACTTAATAAGCAAATATTATAGATAAGTAAGCATTATACTTTTCCCTCTTATATCTAACTTTTAATTTAATTAATTAATTCCTAATTACTAAATATATTAGACTTAAATATTAAGGCTAAAACCTTTCTTACCCTTTAGGCCCTTTAAAATAACCCTAAGCTAAGCATCTAATGCGCTATAGGGACCTACCGGGTCTCTAAGCATAGGCTATATTAGCGATAAAATAGCATTTAAGCTTAACTTAATATTATCCTTAAATTATATAAATTATTAGATCTAGAGAAATAAATCCTTATTTAGTTTATTCTTAACCTAGATTTATAAGGATTTCCTCCCTAGCTATATAGTATTAAAGATATAGCTAATTAATTATTTACTAATTATAATATATTACTAATTAGTATATATTAGGCTTATAATTTTATTAAGTAATACTTAGACCTTAAGATATATTTTTTTTATAAATATAATTACTAAAGAGCTAAATATAAAGATCTAATTATTATCTATAATTAATTTTAGCTTATAGTAAAGATAATTATAAAGTCTAGTATTTAATTAAATAATATTTATATCTTTAATAAGATTAGCTTTCTTATAGGTATAATTATAAGTAGAATAATTATTATAAATATAAAAAGGCATTTAAAGCTAAAATTAATATAGCCTAAAAACTAAGAATAGATTATAGTTATTTAAGTAATTAATATAAAAGGCTAGGTAATCTAGCTATTTATTATTAATATAAGCTAATATTACCTTATTAATTAATACTAAGAAAATAACCTCTTAGGTAATTAAGCTATTATAATAACCTAAAATAACTAAATTAATAATAAGACTAGTTTTAAGTAGTTTAAATATTTTAATTAATATATAATTAATTAATTAATTAATTCTTATTATCTCTTAATCCTTAATAGCTATAAAAGTTATTAATTTATTAAATTTAAGAAATATTATAAGGAAAAAAAAATTATTTAGCTTTATATATTATTTTATTCTTTTTATTTATTTTAACCCCTTAATATTAGGTATTTTAATATATTAAAGTAAGCTTATAATTAAGAAATAAAATATCTAATTAAATACTCTATAACTTATATTTTAAAGACTAAGTTCTTTTTAGCTTTCTATATAATATATAAGGCTATTATAATAAAAAGAAATATTAGGGGGCCTTTTAAAGGTATTAGCCTTATTTCCCTTAACCTAGAACCTATAGTCTTAAAGCTTAATATATAGCTATAGACTTTAATGCTTATTAAGGAGGGGGCTAAACCTTTTACCCCTTAGACCTTAAGGACCCTAAAGATAATAATTAAGACTAGATCTTAGTCTTAATTCCTTAAGAAATAAATTAAAAGGCATAAAAATAGCTCTCTAAAGTTAATTCTTAAAGCTATATAATCTCTTATAAAGGGAATAAAGGCTATTATATATAAGGTTACTTTATTAATTACTAAGAATAAAAACCTTTAAGAGGTAAATAAGATATTAAGCTAGTACTAAAGGGCAAAAAGGATTAAATTATAAAAAAAAGGGGTAATAATAATAAAAAAAGGAAGGTAAGTAATTAATTAAATAAATATAGATATATAGGTAATAATAGAATTATTAAGAAGTAATAATTAAGAAAGGTTAATTAGATTAAGTATTTAGTATTATAATATCTATAGTAAGCCTAGCTATAATATAAAGACTTATTAAGTAGTAATTAAGATATCTAGGGAAGAATATAATAAATAGTTTNATAAAAAAAGGAAGGTAAGTAATTAATTAAATAAATATAGATATATAGGTAATAATAGAATTATTAAGAAGTAATAATTAAGAAAGGTTAATTAGATTAAGTATTTAGTATTATAATATCTATAGTAAGCCTAGCTATAATATAAAGACTTATTAAGTAGTAATTAAGATATCTAGGGAAGAATATAATAAATAGTTTTAATTAATAAAATAGTTTTAGTAATCTTAAGGGCTAAAAATAAGGCAAAGTAGGCTTCTTATAATAAAATATAAATTAGGTATAATTTAGCCCTTAAGGCCCCTATAAGTATTAGATATAATATATATTTTATTATAATAAAGAGAAATAGGGATTTTACCTAAGAACTAAAAGGTAATTAATAATATAAAGGGAATAAAGAGATAATAGTAAAAAAAGAAATATATAAGAGGGTAAAAGTATTAGCGCAACTAGGTATTTAGCATAATAGCGTCTATAGTAAGCCTAGCTATAATATAAAGACCTATTAAGTAGTAATTAAGATATCTAGGGAAAAGTATAATAAGTAGTTTTAATTAATTAAATAGTTTATAGTATTTTTATTATAATTTCTTATAAAAAGGTTAAGAAAAATGCGATACTTACTTATTTATAATACTTGCTTATTAAGTATATTATATTAATATTATATTAAAAATAAAAAAAATACATTATTATTAAAATATAATAAATATAGCTATTAAGGCTATAAAACCTAACTATATTATATTAAGATATATATTAATAATAATAACCTTTTTATAAATTAAACCTCTCTTAAAGATAAAAATAAATATTAATTAAAAAAATAAATATTATTATTTAATTTTATATTACTTAAAATAAGGATTAAAATATTATAATTAATATCTTAGTAATTTTAATAATAAAGGCTCTATACCTAAAGCTAGAGGTCTTAATAGGCTTAAATTAATAAGATTTATTTATATAATTATTAATAGCTTTAATAATACGCTAAAGCTAACTCTATTTATAATAAATAGCTTATATCTTAGCTAATTAAAGAGATTAAAATCTAACCCCTTTATAAAGTAATTCTTTTCTTTAATATTAATCTTTTAATTACCCTTATAATTCTTAATTACTTAAAGAAATTAAAACCTTAAGGGATTATATTTTTATTATCTTTATAAAAAGAGATTTAATTATAACTAATAATAACTATAATTAACTAATTAATTAATTAATAATATATTAATAATTATAATACTTACTTTTTATAAAGACTTTTAACTAAGTAATTAAAGTAATATAGCTAATACCTATTAGTATATCTTTTAATATAATTAAGATAACCTTAATAAAAAAAATTATAAGCTTTATAAGGGTATAAAAAGCACTTATAATAAGCTATAAGAAATAATATTAAATAAATATCTTTAAAGTATTATATTAAATAAAAACCTTAATAATTTAAAATATATTAAATTTATAATCTTTAATTATAATATTTTTTTTATATCGCCTCTTTTTATTTAATAATAATATTAATAAAATAATTAATTTTATTAAAAAAAAGCTTTTTTTATTAAAGGCTTTTAAGAAAAAGCTAAAAGAAAAATAAGTTTTTATTAATAAGAAAAATTAATTCCTTAAAGACTTAAAATATAATAAATATATAATATAACTTATAATTTTTATTATAATTATTAATACCTTTTATTATATTAACTAAGATAGATTAAAGAAATCTTATAATTAACTAGGATCTAATTATATAGTTATAGGCGTAATTATATTAGGAAATAGGGGTTATTAGTATTATAAGTTTTAGAGGGATTAGTTCTTAGAGTTAGCATTAAAGCTCTATATACTTAAAAAGAGTTAGCGCTAGGGCTTAATGCTAGACTTAGAGGTAGATAGAGGTCTATAGGTTTAATTAATTAAATCTATCTAATTAAATATATAATATATATATCTTAGCTTATGTAAATATATAAATAATAATAATTTTAATAGTAATTTTAATAATAATTAATTTTATATTATTATATTAAACTAAAGGCTTTAACTTTATATATTTTTTATATTTACTTTTTTATTTTATATTTTAAAGCTTAATATAAGTAATTACTTAAAAAGTTAATTATATATAGTTTTAGTAATATACCCTTATAGCTAATATTAATTATAATAAACTCTTATTTTACTAGTAATAAATCTTTTTATTTAGGTTTTTATTTAATTTAAATATAATAATTTAATATAAAGAATTTTTAGCTTTTTTAAGACACTATATATAATAATCTATATTAGTATTTATTTATATAAGATATTAAATATTTAAGAAGTAATAGTTTATCTTTACGCTTTTTTAAATATAAATCCCTATAAATACTTTATATAATACTATTATATTCTTATACTTTTAGTAAGGTATTATAAGCTATTATTTTTATCTTCTAAGGGGAATAGTTCTCTTAGTTATAGTTTATTATTATTAGTATAGAAATAGTTAAATAGAAGTATATAAACTTATAAAAATTAATTTATAAAATACTAATAAGACTTGCTTATTATTATTATAAAAAGGGCCTAATATAATAAGATTAATTATTATAAGAAACTTCTAATTTAGTTTAAAGAGTTATAAAATATTAAACATTACTTAGAGTCTTTTCTTAGTAATTCTTAACCTTTTTGCCTTATAATAAAGCATTTTATATAATTTAATAATCAGGTTTACCTCAGGTAGCCTTAGCTTAGTTTCTTAATTTATAAATTATTAGAATTTAGATTATATATTATATAAGCCTTTATTAATTATATCCTATATTAATATAATTTAATATTTACTTTTAATTTTTAATATACTTTATAATAAATATTATCTAAAGTAATAATATCTTATAAACTTAAATCTTTTTATTAAGTATAAATATTTAAATCCCTATACTCTTATATTAGCTAAATAATATAACTAGATAAGTTTTATATCTTAAATAAAGGCCTTATTAAGAAAGCTTAGTATATTAATAATATAGAGATATATATTATTAAAGGTTAACTTATCTCTTATATTAATATAAAAGTAAAAGATATATATTAATATAAATAATAGTAAGCTTATCTAAGATATTAGGTTATTATTAGGAGTTTTTTATTATTAGAAATATATATATTATATTTACGCTATATCCTTCTAGTCAGCTTTAGAAAATATATTAACCTTATTATTCTTAGCCTTATATTTAATATATATAGATTTTATCTAAGATATATTTATTATACCTTAGGACTTTAAAGTAAATACTTAATATAAGTATTATAATATATTTTTAAATATTTTATATTATTAGTTAGTAATTTCTATAAGGCTTAATAGTAAATATTTAGGGTTAATAAAGTCTAAGTTTTATAATTAGTTTTATAAAGTATTTAAAGCTATTAATTCTTAGTTTATTAAGTATAAGATTAGATTTTTTTTTCTAAGATAAAGCTATAAAAAAGTAAGAATTACTAATATTATTACTTATTCTTAGGCCTAAAGCGAGTTATTTATATAATAGCATTAAGGTAATTAAATAAATAAAAACTACTTAGCCTAAGGGAATTAACCTTATAAGGCTAAATATATTAAGCTAATTATAATTTAAGTATAGCTATAGACCTTATAGGTAATAGACTTAATAATTGCGCTAATAAAGCTATTATATTTATAAAAAGAATTATAAATAATATACTTAATAAGTAAACTAATTAAATAAATAAACTAATTAAAAATCCTAACCTTCTTACTAGAAATTATAATAAAAACACTATAAACTATTTAATTAATTAAAGCTACTTATTATACTTTTCCCTAGATATCTTAATTATTACCTAATAAGTCCTTATATTATATTTAGGCTTACTATATATACTATAGCGCTAAATACCTAGTCTAATTAACCTCCCTCGATTATTACTCCTTAATAATTTAGCTATTACTTATATATCTATATCTATTTAATTAATTACTTATTTACTTTCTTTTACTATTATTACTTCTCTTTTTTATAATTTAGTTCTTTTTGCCCTCTAGTACTAGCTTAGTATCTTATTAGCCTCTTAAAGGTCTTTATTCTTAGATCTTAATAAAGCATTCTTATATATTATTACCTTTATTCCCTTAATAAGAGACTTTAAAGTGCTTAAAATTAACTCTAAGGAGCTACTTTTATACCTTATAATTTATCTTTTAAGGTATTTAGACTAAGATCTAGCCTTAAGTATAATCTTTAGGGTCCTTAAAGCCTNAGCTACTTTTATACCTTATAATTTATCTTTTAAGGTATTTAGACTAAGATCTAGCCTTAAGTATAATCTTTAGGGTCCTTAAAGCCTAAAGGGTTAATAATTTAGTTACTTCCTTAATTAATATTAATATCTATAGCTATATATTAAGCTTTAAGATTATATTTTCTAGGTCTAAAAGAATAAGCCTAGCTCTCTTAAATACCCCCCTAATATTTCTTTTTATTATAATAGCCTTATATATAATATAAAAGGCTAAAAAGAACTTAGTCTTTAAAATATAAGTTATAAAGTATCTAATTAATCGCTTTATTTCTTAACTATAAGCCTTCTTAAGTAGCCTAAAGTACCTAATATTAAGTAATTAAAGTAAATAAGAGAAATAAAGTAATATATAAAGCTAGATAATTTTCTTTTTCTTATAATATCTCTTAAATTTAATAAAATAATAACTTTTATAGCTATTAAGGATTAAGAGATAATAAGAATTAATTAATTAATTNTTAAATTTAATAAAATAATAACTTTTATAGCTATTAAGGATTAAGAGATAATAAGAATTAATTAATTAATTAATTATATATTAATTAAAGTATTTAAGCTACTTAAGACTAATCTTATTATTAGTCTAGCTATTTTAGATTATTATAATAACTTAATTACTTAAGAGGTTACTTTCTTAATACTAATTAATAAGGTAATATTAGCCTATACTAATAATAAATAGCTAGATTACCTAGCCTTTTATATTAATCGCTTAAATAATTATAATCTATTCTTAGTTTTTAGGTTAGATTAATTTTAGCTTTAAATGCCTTTTTATACCTATAATAATTATTTTACTTATAATTATACCTATAAGAAAGCTAATCTTATTAAAGTTATAGATATTATTTAATTAGATATTATATTTTATAATTATATTTGCTATAAGCCGAAATTAATTATAAATAATAATTAGATCTTCGCATTTAGCTCTCTAGTAGTTATATTTATAAAAGAAATATATCTTTAGGTTTAGGTATTACTTAATAAAGTTATAAGCTTAATATATATTAACTAGTAATATATCGCGGTTAATAAGTAATTAATTAGCTATTTCTTTTATACTATAAAGCTAAGGGGGAAATCCTTATAAATCTAAATTAAGAATAAAGTAAATAAGAATCTCTTCCTCTAGCTTAGATAGCTTATATAATTTAGGGATAATATTAGCTTAGGCTTGGATATTATTATATTAGGTATAAAGGGTATTATAAGTAACTTAGTAGATCTTTGTAATATATTAGAGGCTTAATTTTTAGTTATTTTAATAGGCCTAAAGGGTAAGAAGGACCCTAGCCTTTTTATTAGATTATAATATATTAAGTAATTAAGAATTAATTAATTAGATAGGAATATTATAAGTTAAGAGATTTTTAATTAGTTTACTTATCTAATTGGTTCGCTTATTAAGTATATTAGCTAGCTTCTTAATTAAGGAGCATACTATAAATATAAGAAGTTTTATTATTTTTTAGGAGTTTTATAGCTTTAAGTTTAATCTATTTAAAACCAGCTAGGTAGATCTATAATTATTAAGGTAAATTTTATTTTAAACTTTTATATTATATATTATTAAGTATAAGGATTATTATAATAGCCTATTATTAAGACTATAAAGATATAAAGTAAATAATAGGCTATTAGAAAGAGAAAAGAAAAGAGGGAAAAAGAAAAAGTACTTAGTTATTACTTAAATTCATAGCTAAAGTAAACCCCATAGCCACTAGTAAATACACCTTATTTAAATTAAGCCATAATAGCATATAGCGACTAAATGCCAAGGAGTAATAGCTTTATATCGCGTCTACTTCTTATAAATTATTACGGCCTAAGAAACCTCCAGGCCACGTGACCAGAAGGACCCATATTATCGCGCTAATTAAAAACGGATCAAGACAGATCACGCCCTATAGGCCATAAGCCCCTCTAATCTAATAAGTAAGATCATAGCGGCTTAGGCCCTATAAGTTATAATCCATTATAATCCGCCTTATTATATAAAGTATATAAAATATACTTATTATACTTTCTTATATAATAATTCCCTTAGTTATTAATTATAACTTAGTTATATTTAATACCTTTAAGTATATTACTAGATATAATACCTTATTATTTAAGTATAGCGTGATTAATCTATTTACTAATATAAACCTAGTATGACTAGTTTATCCCTTGGGAATATATACGATCGTTACATAAATGAGATAGTATATTTAGTATCCTAAAGGTATAATCTATTTAAGGAGTGCCTTTAAATAATACAAATATATAAGAAATTTCTCACTAAGGATCTAGCGATAATTATAAAGTATGCTCATTGAATTTTCTACTTAAGTATTCTCGTCGGGAATAGGCCCCCTGTCCGCGCGTCTAGAACCCACCTCCGCTTGTATCCCTGCTTAGCTATTAATCCGTGCCCGTAACCCAGAATGCGGTAGACAGCGTTCGAGTAGACGGGTGTGCTATGGGTGGCGAAGATGGGATGTCTTTGAGTGAAGCCCTCGAAGTATTCTACCCGTGAAGTATTAGGCTCGTGCGAAACAATTAGAGCAATAGTAAGAGTAGTTTTACCTTTTCGGTTGCAGGGCGGCAGAGTAGAGTTTCCCGCACAATCAGGAACATCCTTTGACGGAAGCTTTAGCAGACCAGCCTCTTCCCTGGGGAAGTCTTAGCTCGCCAAGTCACCATTGCTAACTATCGGAAAGCCAGCTTCATTTCACTAGACCTCCGGCAACCAAGACGTAAGCCACTTACAGTCTCCCAATACCAGCAAGATAAGACGCCAAGGAACCAATGGTTACTTCATCCCAGTCCATAGAGCCAATTACATCATTCATACTCTTAAAATGCCTACGTAATTCGGGTATAAAATCTATAACTGGCTTATCCCAATGTTCCCACCCGTAGTTGACCAAAAGCATGTAGGCAGTGAAGAGCTTCGAAATGCTACCAATTCGATACACCGAGTCTTGAGTAACATTAAGAGTGCTCCCAGCACTCTCGTTGAGGTTGGAAGACGAGTAATGGAAATCAAACAAGGGAGTGTTGCCGGTATCAGTGGACAAGACCGTGATGGATACTATATCTTCACCGCTCATCGAACTGGAAAAACCATTATGATCCCGAAATGCCGTGTTCAAGGTGTCGGAAAGGTTGGCAAGAACGGGGTGCATGATTCCCACTGACCCCAGGTTGAGTGGAGGAGGGACCACGGGTCCGAGCAAAGAGAGGCTCCTTCTGACGAAGCGGGTAAAAAATGTTTGTAGGTCCTTGAGAGAGATAAAAAGCCGTGAGTAATGAATGGTAAGTTTAATATCGATTCTCCTATAGATTTTTATATTTCATCTTCGGTCAAGCTAATCTGACGTATTCCCGCGTGGCTGGTCTCGCAGCATCCGGCCCGCCATAGCCAAGATCACCAGAAGCGGTAATTAGGCGGTCCGACACTTGACGCCGAAGACAGCGGATGTTAGACGGTCGATGGAAAGCGGGAATTAAGTGGAGACGGGAATTAGGTGGTCTAGACAATTCGCCATGGCTCAATTCCACCCAGCCGGTGCCCTCAGGATCAAATGGTTTATACAACATTGGCCGTGTAAGATCGCAATTGAGAACACATCCAGGCTACGGTACGAGCAGTACATGGGGCATTATCCTTGAAATAATCATTGGACGTCGTTTTCAAACTCCCCACCATCAAATAGGTCCTTGCTAATCAAAACAAATGGGTATGGATGTAAAAACTCGTAAATGCGTTGCCCCAATCTCATGAACATATCCAGGTTATAATTGATCATGAATTGCCCAAATACGCTAATCCCTCTGGAAGCCACATTAAAGCAGGAGAACTCAATAACTCTAGTCGAGACGGCTCTGAAGCAACTCAATCTGGCCGTCAAGCTGCGCAAGCCGCCCAGCAGTATCTTGGTGGGAACTCGCCGCCGCCACGGCTTCTCGTAGGCTCTGCGCTGTATCGAGGTGGTTCCTAACATGTCGATTATCCGAAGAACCACCTCGATCATCATCCCCCCTTTGTTTTGGGTCTGCGCTGTGCTTGAGAAACGGAGAATGCAGACGAGGTGGCCCCTGACCCCGAAGGCACATCCAAAAACAGGTACCAGCACATATATTTCGTAGCATTTGAGGTGCGGCATCAATCAGAGAGTAAGATTTGCCTGAATTCCCTTGAAGCATGGTCTGTTTTGCCCATTGGGCTATTTCAACAACGCCATGGGCTGCACGGAGAGTCTCGGACTCGATGCGTAGAGCAGCAATCTCCCCATCCAATGTGCTTTGTTCCCGAAGACCAAACTTGGAGACACAATCGTCTATTTGCAAGTAACAGTTGAGTTCCAGGCATCTGAGAGCCGCACGACGCAAATTAGTACGTGGATCTGATGCCCCAGACAAAGGGTCGGCTTTAACACCGGCCCGGATTTGTAGATGCGCTGGACAACCAGCCCGCCAGTTTTGAAGATCAGCATAGAGGCCGCCCAAGTCTTCAAGCTTGATCCCCAGGCGTCTTGTAGAACCATTGCAAAGAGACTGGGCAATTTTGCGAGCAATCGTTGCTAGGCTGAGCATAGTGTCGAGGTAGCCCTCTGTTTTGTTTAAAGATAAATCTTCGGCGATTTCGGCATCATCATCCCGGATCCGTGAACTGGTTTTGCGATTGAGAGTGTGGAAGGCGTCCAGGCCGTATACGTGCCAAAAAAGAAGCGTCCGGCGCTCGTTGGCCTTTGAAAACATCAGCCGTTCCGATGATGAAGCGACATGGTGACACTGGATTTCGGACTGCAGAGTCATCATGACGAGCGAGTCGTGTCCAAGGAAAAGCTTGGCGAGGTGTGATTGAAGCGGCTGCCCGTATGAGGCGTCGTACTCAAAGCCCACCATGAGTGTGAGGGCCTCCAGGTCATCTAGCCGGACTGACCCTCCATGATTCGGGCTGTTGTGAGTCTCAAAGATAGCGTCTTGAAACTGACGAGCAAGCCGCTGCTGAAGGTCCCAGTTATCCAAGTCTGTCGGAATAAAGGGCACTCCACGGCACGCCACAGCACTTGAAAGCGCACGGCTGCATCGACCAGAGCGGTAATCCTCCCAGAAAGAGTCCTCAAAAAGGATGGGCATCGAGCTGGCGGCAATATCAAAATACGCGCGCAACGCATTGTCAAACAGAGTTTGGTCGATACATTGTGCTTCTGATGAGGATGAATGCGGAGCGGTCTCGAGTCCATCGTCACGGCGCGGCTCATTGCCTGTTTCAGCATTGTTGGTACCCAGCGTTTGGCTGGTATCATTCAACATCAACATCTGATCAGCCCAGTCTGCCGAATCATACTGATCCGGAATAAATATTTGGTCGAGAAAGGAAGTGCTGTCTGAGCTAATCCCCAGAAGCTGATCCCAGATTTCGAAATTAACAGGTGGACTCTGATTGGAATGGCTTTCGCCTGTTGCTGGCCCTGTCAAGGAGGCTGCAGAGTGAATAAACGATGCTGGAGTGGGAGCTGCGTTATCGCCGTGCTGCGTTGAAGGCAAGAGTGGAGGCTGGGAAGTGGTGGGAGACGAGTTGATTACAGCGTCTTGAGACTCCCTGAAATCAAAATCATGTGGCCGCTTTCTTTTTTGAATGCGAGCGTCGTCGGAGTCATCAAGACGGCATGGGGCCTGGCGTAGCTCACAATGCGAGCAGCTTTGGTGGCCCTGGCTTACTCGAACTGCGCGGTCGCATTTGACCTTTCGCCGGAAACAGAAGTCGCACGACCCACGCTGAGTTCCTCTCTTGAGCTGCATTTCGATGTAATTCAGAACAGATAAGGCGGCGGGTGGCTAATTATCGATTATTCTGCAATATTCCCTGTCGGAAGCAAAGGGTGCGAGTAGAAAAGCTTATCGGTGGTTGAGCGGGACTTACGCGGGACTTAAGCGGTAATTACGCGGACAAACCACGGATATAATTAAGCGGTAGATTTCGCGATTCAGACGGACATGGCGTGGGTCTTGTAAACGGGACTTCATAGTGACCACCATTAAGCTATAAGGATAGATAAATGAACAAAAGAAATCATTTCAGAATTCCAGTTCAGAAACCCTCAAGCCCACACATTTAAGCTAATATGAATTCCACCGACTCCAATCATGTTGCCCCTAACGGTGTTGGGGCAATCAACTTCGTCCCAATACTAGCTGCAAACGCTATCTTTCTAACCATTTTTTGCATACTCCTATTTCTACATTGTATTCTCGTCCTTCGTTTCTGGAGATATTCTGGTTATGCCATCGGCATGATCGGGGGTTTGCTCCTGGAACTTATTGGCTACGCTGCCAAGGTCCAGCTTACCCATAACCAAAGCAACAAAAATGCGTACATCGGGTTTGTACTCACTGACTCATCTACCACAATCTGCCTGTTGGCTGACTTATTCTCAGCTTTATCATTGGGCTGACTCTTGGTCCCACCTTCCTGTCGTCTTCACTGTATCTTGGGATCAGCGCCTTGCAACGATACTTCAATGCCACTTGCTTCTCACCCGTCGGTCCTAAGCTCTTTTCCACCATTTTTATTCTTGGAGACTTCATGTGTCTTGCTTTCATTGGCGTGGGAGGTTCCTTGGCCGCCATCTATGCCGATCAACCCATCGGCGTGAACCTCATGATAGCTGGACTTGCTACGCAGGTTTTCTTCACCGCCATATTTTGCATTGTGCTATTCATTCTCTTCTGGAGTACCAGGGAAAGGGTAGCCACAGATCCTAAGTGGTGGTTTATGCTCGGTGAGTGGCATACATATAACCCAACCAAGCATGGAAAAATCAAAGGCATTGGCTGATTCAAATATTACATTGACAGACGCTGCTATTGCTTCAGCATGTCTTTTTCTCCGCTCGTGCTGGAGGGTTGCAGAATTGAGCGACGGATTTAATGGGTCCCTGGCATCAAAAGAAGGCATCTTTATTGCTCTAGACAGCATTCCAATTACCCTGATGTCGGTCATTCTCACCCTGCTTCACCCAGGGTACTGGTTTTCGGGTCAATTTGACGGTCAAAGAAAGATGGATTTGGAGCTTCTTTAATAGTCAAGCTACACAGTCCGTAGTTAGGGAGGTTCAAATATGCCAAAAAGGAGTTAATAGTGATACTATGATTGTGGAAAGTAAAATATCTGCCTTATATATAGCCCGACGGTTCAGGGAGTATGGGGGTACTCAAGTTGGCGAAGCACTTAAAGGCATCCAGAGTGGCAAGAGCCTTTAGGACCGAGACGGTAAACCTTTATATATGGCAGAAGCCGGTACTAGAAACCCGGTTATGGACGCAATCTGTTTTTCCAGTTGGCCACAGAAGAGCTGTAGCCAAAAGTGGGCGCGACGCTCATGGCAGAGGTCTCCGATGAGCTGTTGTCAAAGGTACATAATCTGCTTCCTTGTCCTCAACTGGTTTCCCTTCTCTTGATATATCCAGATGAACTCCATCTGCACCCGGAGGAGCAGTCTTCGCTTCACTCTTTGTCCTCGTCACTCCTTAGTATCCGCCCGAGATCTCTTCTCCGCTATGTTGTCTAAGACAGTCCTTGCCGTGGCCGCATGCGTCCTCGCCCCCGCCAACGCCATCTGGCCCGTCCCCCAGAACATTTGTAGCCTTGAAGAGGCTGAATTCGCCAGAAGGAATTGAGATAGTAAAGAAATTATTCTTAAACTGCGGGATAAGTATCCGGCCAGATGGGACTGAGGATTGCTTCATTGATATTAAGGATATTTTATCTAATCAAATTGACTTTACTGGTTGGGAGATTGCTCCAGAGATTGAGGTTAAGGAAGAAGCCGTCGTGGATATATTATGTGATAACGAGGAATTACTAGAAGCTAATGATGACGAGCTATTATGGATGATGAGATATTATGAGGAAGCTATTATAAGATTGAAGGAAAGACTCCGGGTGAGGGGACTAAGAGTCTGGGAAAGAAGGTAGACCTTAGTCGATGACTCTAAGAAGATAACTCGCAGAAATCTCGATCGTTAGAGGTCAGGGAAGTTATCTATGTAAAATGATATTATCTTATTATTTAAAATTATTATTATCTTTATTATTAACCCAGAAGAACCCCGTTCCTTCCTGCCACTCTCGTTCCTTTCCTAATACCCAGTCTGTCTTCTTCCACCACTTGCCTTTCCCTTCAACCTTGCAGAAACACTGTTTTCCTTGCTTCAGGATATTATTAACATGCTTCCTACTTCGCATTCTAACCCAGCCACGATGAGAGCCCTCTTTTCCTAGGGAAATCCCTTCTTCTTGGTCCGGGGAGGAGGGCAGTCGATACTCGAGGCGGTAGGTCTGTCCGACCTCGAAGGGAGCGGCGGTCTCGAAGTCATCTGTGACATCTGACTGATCAGCCTAGGCCTCGGAATGCCCTCAACGCCAAGGAACACATATATGATATCCACAAAGCCGGATGCAGTCATCGTCACCGCCAAAAGATAGCAGTCGACGGCAAATTGAGGGGTGGTGCGGAAGGATGGAAGTTGAAACTGGCCACACGGCTAAATTGGGTGGTGGGCTGGTTCTGCAGCCCAGCCCCACTTGCTATGGCACGCTAAGGTGTCCGAGTTTGTTGAGATTGGACGATATTTTCGAGAGCTTTGAAGTCGAATGATGACAGTTGTGCCATTCCTAATTAGGTATAGCTCAAGGCTCTTAGCGCCGTTCCACTTGCCAAGCCCCCGAATTTGTCGACTTTCTACAGTAGACTATGTACAAATGCCTAACTGCCGTTATGACGATGTGGGATTCCATGAGCAAATCTTAAGCGCACAAGTGAAGATCTATATCATTGGAATGAGAAAGCATATAACATTCGAATAGTGCCTTATTCAATTTGCGTATTGTAAAATCGCACTCTCTGGAAGCTTCATCATGTTTTCGATATAGGGTAGTAGGATTGGTGCGGCAGTGGGGAGCATTAGATACTGGTAGGGTCTCTGCAAAATTATGGGCGCCTCTAACTGTGCCACTTCTAATCCACCCAATCCACCACCCAACTCCACGAGATCGTTTGGTGGATTCTAGTCGATTAGCCAATCCACTTGAATTTTGCCAGTGGAGTGAACGGTAGAATCCATGAGTGGATCCACTACGTGGATTGAGTGGAGTGGCTTTCAACCCTGGTATTAGTTAGTTCCTGCAGAATATTTCTAACCCTTGGGGGCTGTAGACCCCTTTGACCCTGGCCTTAGGGTCTGTGTGGGTCGATCGTGATCGGCAATGTGCGGGGAGAGACGAAGTGGTAGAATGCACGGCTGGTGGCTTGCGATCGACTGAACACGCAGAACCCTAAGTGGCCCGGCATTCACCGGGCTCACCTGTCTCCTGTCAGCCGGTGAATGCCGAACCAATTAGGCGCTGGCACCCATGCCCACACACAGCTACTCCCTTCCCCAGGTATGGTGATGATACAATACTAGTATGAGCTGAAAGGAAAAACTAGATGTCAGTAGGAAGGAAGTCGTGGACGTGCATGGCTGGTTGTCGGAGAGCTAAAGACGATCGTTTCTGAGATTTAGGGATCGGCAGTGATGAAGCTGGAGCTATTGATTTTCGGCTGCACAGCGGTCCTTTGTGATAACACCCGCATCGTTGGCCTACCCCATTCGAGGGACGGTTGCACTGTGGACGCAACTACATGTCTCGATATTCGCCACAATCGCGGCTCCTGCAAGTTCACGAGCCTATGTAGGTGGGTTTGTACCTGTGGAGTTTCTTCAAAAGCGCAGTTTTCCTCTGTGCCTCCAGCTCCCATTCTATTATATATATTTCAAGAAGAGATCTTATGTTTTTTAATTTTCTTGCGAATCTTTTATTAGTCTTCGGGGCGTCGATGGCAAGACTAGGAGAGAAGAGAGGGCGACCCTCCTCCTGTTGCGGAGGCTCTCGTGCATTGCTACCCATGTCCCAGTTATTTCACTCCCCAAAATGATGAATCGAGATGGGCCTGTTATGTCAAAGCTGGTGTCTTGGATGTTGGTCGGGCTGGTCCCCGGCATGACAACAAAGAGTACGGAGGCAGGGCCCAAAAGCTGTTGCGCAAGTTGATCAACGCCACATCGTATGACCCTTGCCAGGTACTTGCCGTGACAACAAGCTTCATTCTCTTACGGGGGGCCTCCAGCTATTGCTCCTGTAGCTTCAGGGGTCGCAAGGCAAGCTTGTCTTCTAGCTGCTCACTAGGATTGGCGATTGCCCCCTGGCGTTTAGTGGTACCAAATTAGATCGAAGTATTCCTGTATTTGTCTCATTTGTGGCGCTATTGTTGCTTTTGGGCCCTGCCTCCGTTGTTGAGCTGGGTTCCCCAGATAACCAACCACGACGTTCCAACCCCGGGCAACCCATGTCTACTCCGTCGGATAACCGTAATTATTGACCGCCGCCTCGGCCGCCGAAGAGGGCCTCAACAGCAAATGTGACAAGGCACAAATGGTTCGGACCGATGGATCGCCAACATGATTGAAAAAAAAAAAGAAAAGACCGACTTAGATGTGAATGTTATTCGTCCGGCCCTACGGCAGATACAATAGTATCGCTAGCCGAATGCGCTAAATGGCAAGATTGGTTGGGCCGGTGGCGGCTTTTCTGAGTGTTATCCTGAGACAGGCGTTAACCTACATAGTCACCTCAGCGGTGAGGCATATCTTAGCAAAATGAATTGTAACACGCTCGGTGTGGTGCACCCAAACGAGCAAGTAGACCAAGATACCAGAGAATCTTGCTTGTTGGACAATGTCTCGAGGAACCGAGCAACTCAGAGGCGCCTCCCAGACTCGAGCCGGCAAGCAGTGGTAAGGGGCATCCATTTGGTGAACTGACCACATCGGAACTCAGACAGCCATCGATTTGAAGATAAATAGGCCTTCCGCCTGCGGTATCCATCTCTGTTTCCATCACATCAACAACACCATCACTCAATCATTCTCTCATCCAACCAACCGGCAAGCCTTTCAAAATTCTTTTCGCGGTCCCCTTAGCCACAGTCAAAATGCACGCCATCAAGACCATCGCTCTAGCCTTTGCCGCCTTCGCTGCCTCTGCGGCAGCTGCCCCTACCAAGACCACCGGCTCCAAGAGCCCTACCGTTCAGCAGGCCGTCGCTCAGTGCTCTGGAAACAACAACGGCCGAAACCAGATTTCTTGCTGCAACTCTGCCTCCAAGCAAGCCCAGAAGGGCGCCGGCCTCGTCGGTAACCTCGTTGGCAACGTCGACATTCTCGGCGGCAACTGCTCGCCGCTCTCCATCCCTGTCGCGGTTCTTGGGGGCGCCGCCTCGGTTCCCATCACCGAGTTCTGCAACCAGAACCAGCAGGCCGCCTGCTGTTCCGGCGACCAGAACGTAAGGACTCCTCATATTCATCATGTATTCAACCGCTAATCTTTACACAGGGCCTCATCAACGTCGACGTTTCTTGCATTCCCATCATTATCTAAGCACATCCTGACCAGAGGTGATATCATTCGGACTGACTGGATGCCTTGATATTGCCGTGCAGCGGCTGGCTTCCAGTTACAGATAGTGCGTTGCGCTCTAGGGCGGGAATGGAAAGCATTTACCTTCTTTGAGGGTCCGGGCTACTGGAATGTGGCATTGGGGCCATTAGATGTTTAATACTCAGTCTTAGGCGGCCGTCGGAGCCGTACGCGCCGAAGGCCGCAATTTGCCTGCGGGGTTGATTTGAACTCAGATCTATCACAAACACAAAAGAACAAACACTCTCCTTGACATAAGCTTGGGAAAGAGACTCCGGTCCTTGCGCCAATGCCCTTTGCATCTGTTCAGACGCCGCTCACCGGCCGCGGTTGAGCGGCCATCTTCGGTCCGTGCTCACTTTTCTACGCCAAAGGCAACTAATAGCCACCTACAATATAGCCACAAATATGTGGCTGTTAAACTGGGAAGAATCAAGTCTGTTTCTGTGGGAAGCTGTAAAGCTCCTCCCCACTGTGAGCCCACGATCATTGAAGCACACCGACAAGCAGCGCATGTTTGCAGACTCCACTGGCTTGGCTTCTATGGCCGCGGCCACTGCTCTAAATGTCGGACAGGGCGCCTACCATGCCTTGCGCCTCCTTGAACTCGGCTGCGGTGGTATTGTCGGTCTGCTGATGGAGATGCGCGGAGATATCTCTGATCTTAAGCAGTAGCACCCCGATATGGCAGTCGAATTCACATCCCTTCGAGACGAGCTGCGTACGCCAGTTGACAGAACAACTTCTCCAATTTCTACGGATAACACGCCTTCCTGGGAATCACAAGCGAAACGGCATCGGGAAGTGGACTTGAAATTTAGCGAGCTCATTAATCAGGTAGCATGCAGCAAATAGTTAACGAGGCTCTGTAACTCTTGCACTCCATTCGACGATACCGAGAAGTCGAAGGGCCGGCTTGAGCCGACGGATGACACTTCTAAATAAGAGACCACCAACCCGTGCGTCCCATGGTTCGCCTGCTGCCTTGTTTGGGTATGGGGCTCTGCTGAGGGGTTAGTACGTTCCCGACCATAACCCATTACCGCCAATTCTGGCCATATCCGTTCAAATCGGATATTCTCTATTTAACCCTTTTGCTATCACACCTTGCCCACCATGGCCGAGGTTATCGGGGTCACCGCTGCCATCTTCCAGCTAGTCTCGACTTGCAATACCATTTCAAAGCGAATTGGCGAGATCAAAGAGGCTCCCAGAATGCTGTTGCACTACCAAGAACGCCTCCACGATATCCGTCGCCTCGTGGAGCAGATCAACGAAAATTCCTATAGCAGACAAGTCCAGGATCTCATTGGGCAAAGATTCGCAGCTGCAACAGCAGCCTCCGTGGCGCAAGTACTGTTTGAGCATCACACCCAGTCCTTGCTAAACGGCGCGCAGGGTCGCCCAACATGACGGGTACACCATGCCCACGCATTGACAAGTCTTCTTTATCCGCCACGGATCCGCGGACAGCAATATCGCGTGGGAGGAGACTGCCTGGGATAGTCTGACATTGTGTTGTCGGCGCTTGGCTTCATGATAGCTTTGACCTAGTTTGAAACGCAGGGACATTCCACTTGAGAGACGTAAGGCTTGCAAAGATTAGTCCTAGATTTGTATTCTGAGACAACAGTTCTCTATGTAAGGAGCTCCTTCCGACGCGCGATATTCTCTGCATTCAGTTTTGTGTAGCCCTCGATCGAAACCGACTCTACCCCAGGCCCTCGGTGCTCCCCAGCTCTTCATTCAACCAAAGCTCAATCAGAGTCACGGTCCTCTGGTTCAACCCAGTGGTTGATCCTTACTTCCTCGCTGTTGAATTATGATAGTTTCAAGTAGAGATAGACTCTCCACACTACGTAATAGGCAAGTGGTCTAGTTCCTATTTGATACTCATTGTAACATCAAGGCGCTTTGACTGCCGCTACTGCCGCTAAAGTAAGTCGGGTTGATTGTTAGGCCGAAATCCCCGAGGATCGCTTGCACGTCGTTACGCGCTTATTTCAATGCCTGCCGATCTCTTTGACCTTTTGCACCCATTCCCACATATAAGGAGTTCATTAAACCTCTATCCTCTATCGGAGGTTCACTTCAGTCTTCAGTCACTCATTTATCAAAACTTATTCGATCACCAAGACACGCCATGATTTGCCCTCGTAACTTGGTAGTTGCTCTTGCAACTACGTTCATCTCGCTTCCCTTTACACCTGCACATTCAGCAACCATCCCGGAGAATCCAAGCGATCTCACCAACGGTCTCGTATCAACTCATAGAGGGTCAACTCTTGATACTCTGGCAGAGAGGGCCGTTACACCAGCATACTTTAATCTCAAAGCACCTTCCCATGATTTGTTCCGTCATAAATCCCTCCACGACGAAACAGTCCAGCAGAGCTTCGCATTCGACCAGAAGAACCGCCGCCTCTTCGTCGCGCAGCGCCGCAATGGCACCCCAATCAAAAAAGGCGACCTCTGCATCACACAGCTGGACTTTTCCGGAAAATACCTCGGCCACATGTACCTGAACGGTTTTGGCCATGGCGTTGCGTTCGGCGCTCAGGCTGTCGGGAAAGATACCTACTTGTGGACTGAGGTCGACTCCAAATCGAATGGCTACGGCGAGCGACTCGCACGGTTTAAGTTCGTCAATGGCAAGACGCTGTCGAACAAATCCAGCGCTTTGACAAAATTCAAACCTATTCCAAAGTCCACGGCGATGATATGTGTGATCAATCCTGTCGACAACACATTAGTCGTTCGGTACACCCTCTCAGGTGCAAAGCGAATCGCGGTATATGACTTAATGAGCGCTACCAAAGGCGACTTCTCCAAGCCTGTCGTCGACTTCAAGATTCCAACCTGGAAAGGCCGGTCGTCTGTGTTCCAGGGATACACGGCGTATGGCCAGTACATGTATGTCCTCACCGGCACGGCCTACGATGTCAACGGCGGCGTTGTCGATTCGGAGGTGACGAGCATCAATCTGAAGACGGGTAAGGTTCACCAAGGTCCTACATGGACTAAAGCGGGACAGTCGTTGAGCTTCCGCGAGCCAGAGGGAATGGGAGTCTATACGACTGCAGCTGGGGAACCCAGACTATTCTTGGGTTTCGCGTCTGGCAAGGCTGGTGACCGTCGCTGCAACATCTTTTATAAGAGCGAGCTGGTTCAGAAGTGAGCAGCAGGGTAGAGCTGTCTCAACGCGCTTTCCACTGTAGTTTGCACTTGACTTCCTTTACTTCACTGTATAGTAGCTTCTTAAATCCTATTACATGTACTGATAAGACGATCCTCACCCTTTGCGCTGAGGCTATTCGCTCCTACGGGTCAAATTCCGTTTGTTCATATCAACGCTGCTGTGTAGTCTAACCCAATGCACATTGTCTTTCTAAACACTTGATATATGGCAGACTCGCGGTGTCGCGTATTTGCATTGCCCTCAGGTCTAAACTTTCAAATTCGTTGCTCCACCTCTTATAATCCACTCGCAAACTATATAGCTGTTCAAGAATGATAATGTCGACATGGCAATTCCCAATATCTCAATGTCACTTCTACAAAGGACCCACGTACCCATATCCACGCTCCTTGCTCTGCTCAACAACCAGAGACCCCTTAGACCTTGAGGTGAATGTACCTAAACTTGCTCTTGTGGACCTTGCGTGTCCCATAAGCCCTGTAGTTGTTCCAGTTGTACTCCTCAACTGTGACCATATCGCCATCAACAGCAGAAACCCAAGCAACATGTCCCTTCTGCCCAGCATCCGTCTGAGCAATACACCCCGGCACGGGCTTATTATCAACCCTCACACCACTCGCCCTGGCAGCCTCATCCCACTGATTCCCATTTCCCCACGCCTTCCCCTTGTACTTGTTGTGGAACTTGATGCCCAGGCGCTCATTCACGCGCCATGCCACGAAGCTGGTGCATTGGCACTTGAAGTAGAGCCACTTGTCCGCTGGGCCGCAGCTGTTCTTGTAGGGATAGTCGTTGAC